>SNVD02004468.1:0-19594 GCA_013180625.2 Boswellia sacra | reverse complement strand
AAGTCGTAAATCTGGAATGGCGACTTACGCAAAAATTAAAACGTGAGAAAAAAATGAACCAGTTAAGTCAAAAACCCAAAGGGCGGCGTAGGCTAAAATTAGGGTTAAAAGAAAATTACTTGAAGAAGCAGAAGACTAATGCTGAACCTATGACTTGGACGATCTTGATACGGTCTAGGCCAGTTAATGTCTCAGTAGGCATCAAAGGAATTGCCATGAAACCAGGTCCCATATGAGGAGTAATGGTCATAAGATGTGGGCCATCAAGACCGTGTGGTGAGACTAATAAAAACTGTGCAAAAAGGTAGAACTGAAGAAGGCGAAGCCAATTAGACAAGATCCTATCCATCATTTCAAGCAAAGGCATGATGGAAAACAATGTCGCTCTATCACCTCTGGTGTGAATACCCATGGTAGAAATAAAAAAGTTGAAGAAGTTGGCAAGATCATACATCGACGGTGTCTTAACAACAGGTAAAATGATGTTTTCAGAATTAGATGAATGACAACTGAGTATGGTAGATAATTCGTCATATCGAGGGTAAAGTTCTTGCCTATTAAAGTGTAAGATGTGATCATGAGAATCCTAGAAGGTCGTACAGTCCTTAAGGAAAGGAATGTCAAGTTTCACTTGACGAAGGAACTTCAAATTGTAGAGACTATTAGATTCGAATTGATTTTAGTGATCATCCTTTAGAAGCTTCAAGAGAGACTGAAGGGTCTTGAGAAAGGCCTTAGACATGTTGAAAAGCACAAAGAGACATTGAGCCCTTAAGTGGGCATATCAACCTTTGAATGGGCACATCAGTCCTTGAGTGGGCACATCAGCCCTTGAATGGGCATATCAACCCTTGAGTGGATACATTAGCCCTTGAGTGGGAATATCAACCCTTTAATGGGCAAATTAACTGAGTGGGCGCACCTTTTTGTAGGAATTAAAGGAGGAAAGTAGAAGATGAAAAGTCTAATAAAATACAGATGAAGGCGAAGATGTCAAGATGAGAGGAGGAAAGATGAAGCAAGAGTACTTTATTAATTTTTATGTCTTGCAAACTTCTCCAAAGTAAGGGGCAAGCTATAGACATTGGATTTTTTAGGCTCGATGATGAAGTGAAGATGAATGTTGAGTAATAGAAATGATTGAAATGCCCTTGGAAGCAAAAGGAAGAACGGTTTTCAAAAGATGATACATGAATTTAAAAAATTATAGAAATTAATCTTGGAGGAATCTATTGATAAGCCATATACTATTACAAAGCTACGGATGTCTAGTTTTCATAGAATTTTATGGATCGCAAATCGGAGTTGAACTCAAAAAGTCACGTTCAATCAAACAGATGAAGGTTAAAGGAGGACTACACTAAAAAGATGCAAGACAAGGGGGATTGGTGGGCCACAACCGACTAGTGGTTGTAGGACAGTTGGTCGACTCTCTATAGACACTAGATTTTTTAGACTTGATGATAAAATGAAGTAAATGTCGAGTAATAGTAATGACCTAAATTCCCTTAGAAGCCAAAGGAAGAAAGGTAAGAAGAAACTGGCCAAGAGTCTCAAAAACTGACTCGTGACTTCAAATAATCACAAAAATTAATTCAAGAGAAATTTGATAATTAATCATATACCATTGTGAAGCTACAGATGTCTAATTTTCATAG
This sequence comes from Boswellia sacra, assembly GCA_013180625.2. Classification (NCBI taxonomy): domain Eukaryota; kingdom Viridiplantae; phylum Streptophyta; class Magnoliopsida; order Sapindales; family Burseraceae; genus Boswellia; species Boswellia sacra. The sequence goes on along the minus strand of SNVD02004468.1, from coordinate 17,936 downwards.
AATTTTATGGATTACAAATCAAAGTTGAACTCAAAGAGTTACACGTGATTGAATAGCTGAAGGTCAGAAGAATTCATTGAAAAAAATGCAAAATTGAAGGGTTCGGTAGGCCACAATCGGCCAACTATTGTGAGATAGTTAGCCGACTATTAGAGTGCCTATCGGTGGTCTACTAGTAGTTGACTATTAAAGTGCCTTCATCAATGATAGAATTTTGGGTTTTCTAATTAAAATATTTGAAGACTTGTATGATTCAGGCATCCCAATAGAAGATTTGGAGGCTAGATAGAAAAGAAGCAACAATAGTTACCCTACAAGAAATCAGGGGTAGTGTCATCAAGCTAGCGGGTCTAGCATGAAGAATGTCGAGATGAAACCAGTTGCTCAATAAAGGAAGTTCAGTCATTTGGGAAGATCATTGTTGAAGATCTTTTCAAGATTAAGAGCCAAAGGGATCTTGTAGCCTTTTCCACCAAGAAAGCTCCCGAGCCCATTACCGAAGATTGGAGGCATCATGAGAAGTGTGAGTTTGACCAAGTGACCGATCACAAGACTGATGATTTCACTTGTCTTTGCCACGAGATTTAAGACTTGATAGACAAGGGTCAGATTCTTGATCTAGAGTTGGAAGAGCCTAATGCAAGAAGTAATCCATTACCTAACTTCAACCGGGTACCTCTTTTAACGACGAACATGGGCCAGGTTCGACCGAGGAGCAAGTGATGAACTCTTTTGAAGAAAATGATAGGTCTAGCAAGGCCAAAAGAGCCAAGAGAATGGAAAATCCTCAAAATCAAGCACTGCCAATGAAACCCATCTATCACCCTTGCTGCTTTCATTGAAGAAGGAATCAAAGATGTCTATTATGAAGATGTATTTGTCCTAACCTCTTTGGAGAAGAGGACATTGTTTATGTTTCAAAATTTAATGCAATAAAAAGTCAGTTTACTTACTTGTGTGATGTCTTTCCTGATAATTTGCATTTCACTAGCATATTTGATATCTATACCATTCAAAATGACATTAATTTTGGTACAATTGAAAAACCCAAGAACATATGTGTTGTGCTTGATATAACTACTAAAGAGAGAGAGAGAGAGAGAGAGAGAGAGAGAGAGAGATTTGAAAAATTTTTAAAGAAACATGATGAAGTCTTCACTTGGTCCTATGATGACATGTCTAGAATAGATAGAAACATTGCTGAGCATAGGATTCTAATGTATCTCCACATGAAGCCAGCTAACAGAAGCTGAGGAGGTTAAGACCAAAATGGGCTCAGAAAATCAGGGAAGAAGTCTGCAAGTAGATTGAAGTTAAGTTTCTAGAAGTGGTGAAGTATTCAGAATGGTTAGCCAAAATTGTACCATTACCTAAGAAGGATGGAAGGGTCTGATTGTGTGTTAATTATCGAGACTTGAATAAGGCATCATTGAATGATGATTTTTCTTTGTCTTACATTGATGTTTTAGTGGACAACGTCACTGGTAGTATATTGTTTTCCTTTCTAAATGGGTTTTCTGGGTATAACCAGATAATGATGGCTAACAAAGATAAGATGAAAACGACCTTTATTACTGAGTAGAGAACCTACTATTGCAAGGTAATGCCATTGGGGTTGAAGACTGTAAGGGTGACCTATCAACAAACGGTGATGACGCTATTTCATGACATGATGTATAAGGAGATAGAAGTTTATGTAGATGACATGATGGTGAAATTTGAAACTCAAGATGATCATTTTGAAGCTTTAGACGAGTTCGTAGAAAAAGTGAAGAAGTATAAGCTAGGGTTGAATCCAAAAAAGTATGTTTTTAGAGTCACCTCAGGGAAGCTGTTAGGGTTCATAAGTGGTAAGAAGGGGATAAAAGTAGATCTAGACAAGGTTAAGGCGATTACAGAGATGCCATCGCCCAAGACCTAAAGAGAAGTACGAGGATTTCTTAAGAAGATCCAATATATCAATCGGTTCATTAGCAAATTAACAACAGTTTGTGCACCGATCTTCAAACTTTGAAAGAAGGATCAGCTGATGGAGTCAAATGATCAGTGCTAAGAAGCATTTAAGAAGATTAAGAAGTACTTGTAGAATCCACCTGTTTTGAGATCGCCTAAGCCTGGCAAGAATTTGATTTTCTACTTTGCTCTTGAAGAGGAGGCCATTGGTGCTATGCTAGCATAAGAAGACGAGAATGGCATAGAACATGTCATCTATTATCTTAGCAAGAAGTTGCTACCATACGAGATGAAATACAGTTATATGGAGCAAACATGTTTAGCCATGGTGTGGCTCTCGAAGCAGTTAAGGCATTATTTTTAGTCTTATAAGATTAAGGCTACCTCGAAGGAGGTTCTAATGAATTATCTTTAGAAAGTACTATCCTTGGTGGGAAAGATAGCAAGATGGCTAGTTTAGTTGTCAGAATTTGACATTAAATATGTCATCAAGAAGGTGTTGAAATGAAGAGTAGTTGCAAAATTCTTGGTTATGAATTTGGTCGATGATGATGAACCAGGGGAGTTAGATTTCCCAGATAAACATCAAAAGGTAATCTTAGTAGTAGGATGGAGGATGTTCTTTGACAGAGCCATCAATAGAAACAGTACTGGGATAAGAGTTATTCTATTATCACCAACTGAGGAAGTCATTCCCTTCATTAGGAAGTTAGAGTTCAGAGTCACTAATAACATGACTAAGTATGAAACCTGTATCTTTAGGCTGGCTAGAAATCGTGGCTACGATAGGCATTGATGAAATAAAAGTGTTAGGAGATTCAAAGCTAGTAATCTCTTAAGCCAATAAAGATTAGGATCTAAGGGAAGGGAGACTCAAATGGTATCTCAAGCACATTAGAAGGTTGATTGGGAGGTTCAAATAGTGTACCTTTAACTATTTTCTTAGAAACGAGAATTAAATGGCTGATGCTTTTGCTTTTTTTGGCATTAGTTTGGGTGAGTACTCAAGAGCTACTAGTGAAGCCAATAGTGATATTGCAAGCATGGGTTTTTTGCTATATGTAACCCCACGTAATGGAAATGAAGTAGATAAGAAGCCACGGTCCTATGACCTGAAGAGATACTTAGAAAGCAAAAATCTACTAGATGAGGCCAATGAGAAAGATAGGGCTATACTATGAAGGTTGGCGCAATAATTTACCTATCATCAAGGAGAGATATACAAGAGAATGCCAGAAGGGATGCAATTAAGATTTGTCGATGAGAAAGAAGCTAGAAAACTCATGGAGGAAATCCATAATGGTGTATATGGGCCACACATGAATGGGTTAATGCTTACAAAGAAAATAATGTGGTAAGGCTTTTATTGGTTAACCATGGAGACAGATTGTATTCAATTTGTGAAGAAGTGTCACCAGTGCCAGATCAATAGAAATTTGATTCACTAACCACCCTTAGAGCTACAAGGAATGACAGCACTATAGCCCTTTTCTGCATGGGGCATTGGCATTCTAAGCAAGATAAGGCCGTCAGCCTCTAATAGGTATCGATATATGGTGGTATCAATTGGCTACTTCACTACATGGATAGAACCTGAGTTCTACAGTAAATTGAGGGCAAAGCAGATGGTGAAATTTATTAAAAAGAACATCATATGCAGGTTTAGAGTGTTGTATCAAATCGTGACTGAGAATGGAGTTCATTTATAGGCTGAGACTAAGGCCATATGCGCCATCATAAGTAATTTCCACATCAATCAGAAGCAAATGGAGCAATAGAAGTGGCCAATAATAACATTAAGAAGATGTTTGCCAAGACGATATATACATACAAAGATTGGGTTAAGAAGCTATTGTTTGTGTTATGAGGTTATAGAACGGCACCTAGAGGTTCTAGAACGGCACCTAGAGGTTCTACAGGCATGACTATGGTCCAAAAGCGGTCCTCCCTATCCAGATAGAATTGAAATTAGCGAGGTTTTTGATGAAAACAGAAATTCCTAAAAGAGAATGGATTCACAATAGATGTGAACAGTTGGCTTTGATTGATCAGAAAAGAATGAAGGCCATGTATCACATGTAGTTGTATCGAAAACGGGTTGCTCAAGCCTTTATCAAAAGAATAAAGGTGAGGAAGTTCAAAGAAGGGGAATTGGTCCTCAAACAAGCTAGGCAAGTAGTGTTTGATCTGAGAGAGAAGTTCAAGCCCAACTCAGAAGGTCGATTCATTGTGACGAAGGTCATGTTTGGTGAAGCTGTCATCCTATCAGACATGGAAGGGAATGAGTTCACTGAGCTCATTAACATGGACAGGATGAAGAAATACTATGTGTAAAAACAAAGTGTGAGAGAGAAAATAATTAATCAGAAAACTAGAAATGGCTGATTAATGAGAAGGGTTATCTCATTGTACATAAACTATTCGAAGAACAAATGATTTTACTTTTAATGAAATGCAATTATTTGGAAACGATATGCCTTTGAATTGTCTTATTATTTTGCATGATAACAAAAGGAAAGCATCTAACATCTTAACAAATAATGAAACTATCAATGTCGTCTCAACCTTTTTGCTAGACTACAAATAGGCTTCCCATATCGCTCACAACACTGTTTGACTTGAATAGTAGGATCAAGAATGAAAGCCTAGAAGATCACCTAATACTTGGATCGGTCATCTGTCTCAAAGTTAAGATCATGGAATAGATTCCTCTCGATGGTCTGATACGGCCAAGAATCCTTCACATGCTTTAGATAACAAGCACACAGTCTCCCACGACTGAAAGCAGTTGGTGAATCCACGATTCGTTGCTTAAGTCCAAACTGCTGACATAATCTAGCAGGATCATAGGATAAGTTATGGGTGAAATCTGCCAAAGGCACACATGTAATATATTTCTCGATGGTCATGTGCTCCAGTCTCTACGATGGACAATGCCAATGAATTTGAGTATCCGGAATGACTCAAAGTTAGTTGATCCAAGAAAAACATCTCTCAAGTCTGCTTCTCGTATGAAGTTGAGAGCTATAACAGGAAATATCCACCTTAAGCAGTGCTAGAATAGACAGCCTCTTTTGTAACCAAATCTAAAAAAGATAAATATGAAAAAGCCTGCTGAGTCAAAAACCTGAAAAGGCGGATTAGGCAAAAATTAATGCAAGCCCGCTAAGATGAAAACTTGAAAGGCCAGCTTAGGCAAAAATTAGGGCAAAGAAGAAAAGAAGAAGAAAAATCCTGCTTAGTTGAAAACCCAAAAAGGGCGGCTAAGGCAAAAGTTAGGACAAGTTCGCTAAGTCGAAAACTTGAAAGGGTGACTTCAACAAAAATTAAAGCATGGAAAAAAAAGAATCCATTAAGCCAAAAACCTGAAAATGTAGCTTAGGCAAAAATTAGGGTTAAAGGAAAAATACTTGAAGAAGCAGGAGACTGCCACTGAACCTCTAACTCAAATCAATCTTGACATGAGCTAGTCCGATCAATGTTTCAGTAGGAAGCAAGGGAGCTACTATGAAATCGGGTCCTATCTAAGGAATGATGGTCACAAGATATGGGTCGCTTCTAGTGAAACTAGTAGAAACTGTGCAAGAAGATAGAACTGAAGAAGGTGAAGCCAACTAGATGAGATCCTATCCGTCATCTCAAGCAAAGGCACAATGGAAGACAATGTTACTCTACCATCTCTGGTGTGAATACCAATGGTAGAAATCGAAAAGTCAAAGAAGTTGGTAAGATCAGACATCTATGGTGTCTTAACAGTAGGCAGAATGATGCTTTCATAACTAGACGAATGACAACCGAGTATGGCAGAAAAGTCCTCATGCAGAGAGCAAATCTCTAGGCCATTAAAGCAAAAGACGTGATCATGAGAATCCCAATGGTTATGCATTCCTTAAGAAAAGGAACGTCAAGCTTCATATGTTGAAGGAACTTCAAATTGTAGAGACTGTTGGATTTGAGTCGCTTTTAGTCATCATCCTTTAGAAGCTTCAAGAGAGGTTGGAGGGTCTTGAGAGAGGTCTTATACATGTTCAAAAGCACGAGGAGGCATCGAGAAGCATGAAAGAAAATTTAAGAAATGAGGGAGGAAAATATTAAAAAGTATGGAGAGAAGCACAAGAGGAGTAGCACTTATATAGTGCAAGAAACAAAGCGAAAACGGCAAGAAAAAGGAAGACCACTGGCAGGTAGGGGAAGAACTGTCATTCAACTATCTGACAGTTGATTGATGGTTATAAGACAGCGAATCGATTATCCAACAGCCAGCTAGTGATTGTAAGATAGTCGACCGATGGTTTAACAAATGTCGATAGTTGTTAGGAAAAACAACCCTCTAATTCCTTCTTTCACGCATTTTTGACTTCAGATCTTCAGACCGATGAGCAGTTTCAAGCGTGTGATTCCTAGTTTGAATGAATATTGATGTAGAAATAAATTTGAACAAATTTGGATATAAATTGATCAAAATATACGCTGTTTAAGAAGCCGTGTACAGAACTGAAAATAGAAATTTTTCATTGAGTCGTTGAAATTTAATTGCTCTAATTATACATCATGAAATGTTGAAACAACAAAAGCTAATACATAAAAGCTAAATGAATAAAAGGAAAGAAATCAACATGAGAAAAGCTAATGGTGACAGTCCATACTCATCACCATCACCATCATTGACAGAAAAGGCAGCAACCTGAGCCTAAAGGTGCTCGATCTCTAGCTCCAAACTAGCATCCTCTTGACAACTCATCTAATCCAAATAAGAAGCATATAGTTAGAAAAACTATTACATAAAAATCATGCATACATGAAGCATAAAGTAGTGTTTTACCTGATATTGGTAAGACATATATAAGACGTATCCGTGAGAAACAACTTACATCTGAAAGATAATGCTTTATGGAAGATCATCGTACCTACATTACTTGCATTTTTTATAACTAACAAATATTTGAAGAATGACAGGAAAATTGAGGAATACATAGTCAGAAGACCTACCACAGTGGTATCATGAGGAATCAAGAGAGCAGGCATGGTTAAATTCTCAGTGATCATATGGTTGCTAATCTATCCATTGGCATCCTATGTGTAGACCATATTGCTAGGGTAGGTCTGGAGGTCACCAATCACATGACCAGCTAGAATGGCTAGAGCAGTTGTAGAGGCTAGAGGTGGAAGCAGTTGCTCAGTGCGACACCAAAAGAGTTATATGTGTCAGTACCAGAAGAAGAAACCCTCGATCTCTTCCCACGACTAGCAAAAGAGCTACCAGCATGGCTGGAAGAGCCACGAGTAGCACTAGCAAAGGGATGAGGAACCTCATTAGCAGATCGGCTTGGCCTAGTATTTAGCAATATGGCTCGAGGCCATTTCAGCATAACAAACTGTCATCGTTGGGAACTCAATTTCATTTAAGTGAATCCCAACAGTGTAATATGGCAAATTTGGCTCTATAGCCAAGTCAGCTGAGTCTATCATAAGAACTGGTGGAGAAGGAGAAATTAGATGACAATCTCGACCTTTGAACCAATCCCAGACACGATCACCTAAATACCACATCATGCTATCAACGTATGGGAGAAGGATGCAGTAGTTGATAAATAGGGCAGCAACCTGTATAGCAGTTGACCAACCCCTCAACAGGCTCCCACCACTCAGATTGAATCTACAAAGAATAGAAATATGGTAAGATTGTAATATGGATGAGAATGAAATACTGACTGCAATGTCTTTTACATTATCCCAAGTCATCGTGTGGATATAATCATGAAAGAAGTCCAGCTCATGAGAGCTCTCGAGCTCTACACAATGTGCAGCCCATCTCTTCATTCATGGGAAAGAAAAGTCATGATAGGCAGGAAGTGAGGAATGTAGGACACCAAACTTGTAGGTCAACATTTGATATAAACAAGACAGAATAAAAAATGGATTTCATGTAGACAAAACATGAAGGTGTAATGAGAAAGAAAAGTTACCTCAAGTAATGGAGCAAAATCAGTAATCACGGTAGCACCTCAACAGGCACGGTCTAAACCGAAATACAACTAGCTGAGAGCAGCACGGCCCTAGTCAAAAGTCCCAGAGGGTTGGAAGCAGAGTCAGAAAGGTAGTGCGTTTGATGCATTAGCAAAAGATGTCGAATCCATTAGATACATGATAAAGCTATATGCATAATGATCCACCTCAACTGGAGTTAAGTTTGATCTCCTCCTACAATATTCGTACGAGGTAGTGTGCTGAATCGCGATGTTGTTCTTGATCTTCACATCGCACCCAAGAAACTGGTGAACCAAATTTTGCTGATCCCTTGAGTTTGCAATATAAGAATCAATGGGTATAACCTCCCTACCATACGAAAGGCTAGTCAGAGCAGCAATGTTGAATGGCGTGATGGTTATCTCACCAACCAAGAGATGAAAATTATGGGTTGTGTCCATCCACCTCCTACATAAGCAGCTAGTGATCGACGATTGATGTATTAAGGAGCATGTGGAAGAGAAGTAATAAATTCATAAAAGCCGATATCAACAATCTTATCTTTAACAACATCATTCTCTATCTCTGAGAACGAAGTGTGGGCTCTAGAAAATGACCCATACATCTTGGTCTCATGGAAGTCCCAAGGTAAGAAATTGAAGTCTCTACATAAATACATGCCTAGAAAAATTCCTAAGAAAATGGAAGACTGAAGAATAAAGAAGAATGCATACCTGGTTGATCGCATGGGAATCTACGTCATAGAAATAGGCACCTCTTGGTGTTTCGAGAGACCTTTTAATGTTGATCTCGAAATCGAATCTCTCTCATTCAAGTCAAGATGGACTGGATGACCCGCCATTAGAAAGAGGAAGTTGAATAAGCACGTAGGAGAAAACCAGAGGCAAATTTGATGAAAAACGAAGATATGGTGTGTGAATGAAACGAAGGAAGGCGAATGGTTCTTATATAAACAGCAAAGACGCAAAAAGAGAAAAGAAAAGAAAAAGAAAAAGAAAAAGAAAAAAGAGAAAGGAAAAGAGAGAAAAGAAAAAGAGAGATAGAAAAATAGAAGAGAGAGAAAGAAGAGAGAAAAAAAGAAGAAAGGAAAAAGAGAAAAGAAAAGAAGAAAAGAAAAAGAAAAAGAAAGAGAAGAAGAACTCTACATCAACCTTAAGACCGAAAGAATTTTCGAACAAGCCAATAACAAGCACTCAGCCATGGCAATAGCTTAGCAACTTACAATTAAAGAAGAGTAACATCAGTCAATGGAATCTTCGACTAGAATCATATGGAAGAATTTTTTCCGAGACTGAAAAACAGTTTGTTAAAGAATAAACCGAACAAGGTAAAAATTTATTAGTTAATTTGAAATCATCAAGAAATATTTGATATTTTACAAGAATTTGTAAAGATGATGGAAAGATCTTCAAGGAATCCGAGAATCAACAACCTGATATGAACTTCCCAGTGAAAGGTCAATGCAAAATCTGAAGAACAAAGAATAGCAAATCAAGAATTTTTCCTCGTAGACTAGAAAAAATCAAGAACATAAGCAAGAATACTTGAAAGAAGGGCATGAAATCTAATGAATGCAAAGACTAAAGAATATTAAAAAAAAAAAGAATGAAGAATACTTAGAAGAAGGGCATGGAACCCAAATAAATGTAAAGTCTGAATATATCAAAAAAGAATGAAGAAAGCTAAACACAGAAAGAATGAAATGGTCTAAAGAATACGAAGCAATGCATGATAGACAAGTTATCGATAGGGATGCATTTGAAGAAACCCTAAGAAATAGGTATACTTAAGTGTGTTTTAAGCTCTTAGAATAAGCACAAGCCCTAAGAAGAGGCGTACTGAAGAGTGCGTAAAGCCCTTAGAATAAGCGCACTGAGGAGAGCTAACCAAATCCTTGGATGCAGGTTCACTGAAAAGTGTTAGAAAACTTAGAAATTAGGTGCATTGAAGAGTGTTTTATCCTATTATCATAAGAATGCACTTTAGGCATTAGAAGGATGCACATCAGCCCTTGAGTGGGCACGTTAGCCCTTGAGTAGGCATTTTAGCCTTGAGTGGGCATATTAGTTTTTGAATGGGCACACAATCCATTGAACAGGCATATCAGCCCTTGAGTGGGACTGAAAAGGAAAGTAGATGATGAGAAGTCTGAGAAAATATAAATAAAGGCGAAGATGCCATGATGATAGGAGGAAAGACGAAGTAAGATTACTTTATCAATTTTTGGGTCCTACAAACTTTTCCAAAGTAGGGGAGAAGCTGTAGACACTGGATTTTTGAGGCTTGATGATGAAATTTAGATGAACATCGAGTAATGGAAATGATCGAAATGCCCTTGGAAGCCAAAGGAAGAAAGGTGAAACTGGCCAAGAGTCTAGAAAACTGACACATGTCTTCAAAACGTCACAAAAGTTAATACATGAGGAACATGATGATGAGTTATACACCGTTGTGAAGCTATGGATGTCTAGTTTTTATTAAATTTTACAGATTACAAATTAGGGTTGAACTCAAAGAGTTACATATGATCAAACAGCTGAAGGTCAGAAGGGATTGCATTGAAAAAAATACAAAATTGAAGGGTTCGGTGGGCCATAATCGATCGGCTGTTATCCCTTCAATTTTGGAAAATTTTGCCCCCAACCTTCCGTTTTCATCCTTTTATTTCCTTTTTCAATTTGAGCCCTCAACTATATAAACCCCCCTCCTTATTTTTCAACATACATCAAATTCATCTCTTCTCCCTCTTGAAGACATTCAAGGAGTCTTTTCTCGTTTAAAGTATTCGAACGTTTTATATTGCTCTAAATCTGGAAAGGATACATCCTAAGAATAGTTCTCTCTTCTCTTTCTATTTTTCTTCTTTATTTATTTATTTATTTTTTTGCCTAGAGTTAAGCTTGTTTAGGTTTATTTATGCTTAGAATAAGCATGTTTAGGATTTTTATTTTGATACTTAGAAGCATGTTTAAGGTTATTATGAATTGTTACCCTTGTTTGTTTTGCAAGATGGATAAGTGTGTCAAGGTAAGTTTGTTTTCTCTCCTTTATTAGAATCATGTTTAGGAGCATATATTTAGAATCAAGCTTAAGAGCACATGATTAGAATCATGTTAGGAAATAGCATAGAATAGGTAAGAATTACCAATCTTTGAATGCTTGAATTAGGCTAGAATAGCCATGTTTGATCTTAATTGATGTGATTAAGCTAGCAATGCCATGATCCATTATAAATTGTCATGAATTATGCTTGAATAGCAATAGGAAGAATTGTCATGATAGGATTATCAAATCTAGGTTAAAGTGCCATGATTATAGATTATGGCTTTGTATTGGATTTTAATCGATTAATTGACTTTATTTTGAATAAATACCATGTTTAGAAATATGACTAGAATAATGCTATGAAGTGATGGTGGACTCACATTGATGGTGAGGGACCATCACTTAAAATAATTGAATATATGTATGAATGCATGAATGTGTATATAAAGGCTTGATAGACATTGAATAGACTCACATATGGTGGTGAGTAATTCATCATCTATCGAATCTCGACTTGAATGTTTATATCTTGAATTTAATATGAAATGAATGTTATGAATAAATAAATGAATATTCATAGTGTTTACAAGTAAATTTCTTGTATTTCTTAAAGAATAATTGATGTAATCCTCTTCCCATTCCCCTATGTCTGAAATGAAATGTAATTCTATTCTCATTCCTCTTTCTTGGTATGAATATACAATTACTATTGAATGAAATCACCTGACATGTCTTAAAAAAGATAAAATTGAAATGTGTGCATAAAATGAACAACATAGGTGGATTGTATAGCAACATGAGCTATTTTAATTGGTATACCTTAGTGGAGGCTAGATTTTGATTCAGGCGAGGCTAATGGCTTGTACCTAACTCTCCAAACCCATCTCTGAAGGGATAAAGTAGTTTAGGTCCTAAAGCGAGGGATCGGATTACCCCTATTCATTCCCAATTGAATAATTACGTGGCGACTCTATTTCTCTAGATGTGTCCATGGCTTATTTGTGTTCCCTTAAGTCTCGAAAGAGGCTTTGACATAGTATTGTGTTCACAAATGCTTTGACAGGATGAAAGCCCCATTCACAGTGGCGACTCTATTGGGGATACTCTATTGGGGATAAGATAAGTTGATTCTAATTCGGATACCAAATTCTAACACCTCATGTTGATATTTTGAGTCCTTATATCACCATACTTTGCACACAATGAGCCCGAACTGCTTAAACTAGCCATGTGGCATTGGCATGAAAAGTCTTTGGCTCCATTCAACCGCTAGACGACTCATGTTTGTGTTATCACCTTTGAGCACGTATCATTGAATTGGTATAAAAAAAGAAGATTAGCCCAAAGGGACATCTCTCACTTGAAGTAGCCTAGACCATTAGACTTTTGAGACTCAAACCTATATAGACGACTCTAGAAATTTCTAATAGGATAAATATCCAAAACTCATATTGAAATGCATGTCTATGGATGTAAATTCTAAATGATTAGAATAACAATGACTCAGCCTGATGAAACCATGATCAAATGCCCTATGTCAAGTCACCCATGAGAACAAAATAGGGACATATGCCATAAGTAGGTTATCGTGATGTTTAGAAGCCATGTTATGATAATCATGGAGACTCTAATATCAACATATTTGTTAGAAATAGGTAAGAGAATCTTGCATCCCCACATCCCATGATGGTGTCTTAGGAATGAGGCCAAAAATCCTAGGAATAGAGACTCGACTCTACATGTGTGGGAGAGATAAGGTTGGAAGGCTAAAAGTGTGTCTATGCCCATGTATGAGCATGCATCACTTCATGCATACATGCATGCACGCATGGCATTAACACCTTTGTTTTGTAGTCATCATAGCTTGGGTTAGATAAGGTGGTCGTTTGACAAGACAAGAGGAACCCGTCACTGAAATCATCACACCCAACAACAATTAATAGATGGGCCAATTAAGAGTTGAAATGATTGGACTCCAACAACAAATGGCCCAACTCATTGAAGCACTTCGAAATAGGCCCAAACACATGAATCAACTGCCACCTGAGGGTAATGGTGAGACTAGCCAAGACAGATATAGGGGAAAAAGCCAAGTCAATTAAGAAGAGCCTGAATCGGTCAGGTAATTGGCCAAAGACAAGGAGAAAGTCTAATTCCTTTTTAAAAAGAAAGGATTGAAAGGGGTTGAAGACCTAGACGAAATTCTACTGATTTGGGACAATGATTTGCCGCCAAAATTTTTCCTACCAAACTTGCCCAAATTCAATAGATAAGGTAATCCAAAGATGCACTTGAGACAGTATGCAGCTATCATGGCCAACATTTCTTTATCAAAGGAGTACATATTAAAGTATTTCATGCTATCCCTAGAAGATGATGCAGTAGTATGGTACCATGACCTCCCCAAAAGAGTTCCAGAAGATTGGGAGGAGCTATCCAAGCAGTTTATAGAGTAATATCGCCACAATACCCAACTGAGGGTAACCTTGAGGGATTTGAAAACGATGCACCAAAAGCCCAATGAGACCTTCTTAAAGTATCTAGTCCATTAGATGGCCAAGTCTGCCAAAATGATCATCAGGCCCATGGAGAAGGACCAGGTATGCATGGTGATCAATGGAGCCCATACCTTCATCAGTGTTAGATTGGCGGGTTTTCCCATCAAAACTTTTGAAGACTTGTATGACTCAAGCATTCAAATAGAAGATTTGGAGGTCAGACAGAAGAGAAGCAAAAACAACTACCCTAGAAGAAATCAAGGGTAGTATCACCAAGCTAGTAGGTCTAGCACAAAGCACGTACAGGTGAAAGTAGTCACCCCACAAAGAAAGTTCAGTTGTTTGGGAAGACCATTGTCCAAGATCTTTGCAAGATTGAGAACCGAATGTATCTTGTAACCATTGCCATTGAGAAAGCGTGAAAATCTAATGGCTAGAAATTGGAAACATCACAAGAGATGTGAATTCCACCAAATGGCTGAATGTATGATCGACAATTGCACTCATTTTCATCATGACATCTAAGATTTGATCGACAAGGGCCAGACTCTCGACCGAAAGACGCATGAGCCCAACACAAGAAGTAATCCACTACCCAATTACAATCGGGTACCTCCTCTAGCAACCAACATGATTGGGTCGGGCTTTACTAAGGAGCAAGTCATGAACTTTTTTGAAGAAACTAGATCGACCAGAGTCGAAAAAGCCAAGAGAAGGGAGAAGTCCAAGTTTAAACAACCAAGAAAGGTGGCTACAAAGGAGAAGCCCAATGTTGACAAGCCCAAGGAAGAAAAGTCCGAGGAGATCATTAAGAGGATGAAAGATGGGGTCATTCCTTTGGCAGCATAGATTTTCACTAAGAAAGGTGGATGGACCAACATTGTAGTAAAAGGAGTCAAGCAAAGCTTAAAACCCAAATTTGTGTACCTTAGTTACTATAAGGAAGAAGAAACACAAAAAGTAGATGAAGAAGAATTTGAGATGGAAGATGAGGTGGCATTCACCAAGAAGAAGTCCACACCATCAAGTGCTTTTGCCAAGAAATGGATGGCCAAAAAAAGTGCTAAAAGAGGCCCACCATCTAGAAGGCTTAAGGTGAAAAAGGGTAACAAAGCTAGGAAAGGGAAGTGAGTTGAGAACCTTGTATAGAGAGAGAGTTTACCTAGAAAGTGTAAAGAAGTAAGAGTCATGAGAATTTGGGATGACATTCTTAAAGTCAAGACCTTTCCAAACTTTTGGGTTAACTTAGTAGTGATGAAGAAGAAGAAGTGAGAGTAGAGGGAGAAACAGATGAGGGAGAAACAGTTAAGGTTGAGAGTAAGAATGCCCAAAGAGTGACAAGGAGTAGTAGATTTTACCATGAGAAGGAAAAGGAGAAACTGTTAGCCCTAAGGCTACATGATAATTTTGATGATAACAATACACATTGATTAATTGTGATTTACTAACATGTTTATTTATGTGCAAGATTAATATCATTGAAATAATTGTAAAAAAAAAAAAGGCTTATTAAAATGAAGTGTTGAAGCTAAGGAGAAGACTACATGTTAAAGGCACCAAAGTTTAAGAATAAGGTTTGATTCAAGGAATGTGACACATGAGCAATGTTTAATCAATTGGTCATATATATCTCTACAAATATCCAAATGACGTGATTCTTGAGCCTTTGGAAAGCTTACTCAATTTATAACATTTCATATGTTTTAATGAAATTCAAATTTCAAGTGCAAGGTTGTCCAAATCATCATGCAAGTTGAAAGACAAATGGAAGCAGCTGACATGAGCACCGAATACTCCTTTGGACATATCTTGAGCTAGAAAAATCAAAATGACTTGATTCTTATGGCATTAGAAAGATGACTTAATGAAGAACATTTCATATGTTTTGAAAAAATTCAAATTTCAAACAGAAGGCCGACATAATTGACATGCAATTCGGTGGACTGACACAAAGAAGAAAAATCAACTCACATGATCACCGAATGGTGTTTTGGCCATATCTTAAGATAGAGATATCGAAATGCTTTGATTCTTAATGTTTTGGAAAGATTATTCAAATATGCAGATCTTTCATGTTTTGAAGAAATTCAAATTTCAAACGGAAGGCTGACAGAATTATCATTCAATTTGGTGGACTGACACAAGAAAGAAAAATCAAGTCACAGGAGCACCGAATGGTGTTTTGGCCATATCTTGAGCTACAGATATCCAAATGACTTGGTTCTTGATGCGTGGGAAAGCTTATTCAAATGTACAGATCTTTTATGTTTTACAGATTTTCAAATTTCAAACGGAACATTGACAAAAATGGCAGACAAGATTACGTTTTTTATGGTGGGCAGAAAATTTGGAGATGGTGTCTTCACTTGATTAAGTTCATCTCATTTGCCTATAAAAGGAGCCATTCTCCCATGCATTCAAGTAGAGCAAGAGAAGCAGTTTATCAAGCAAAAAGCAAGAGAAATATCAAGTCTAGAGAGCTTTTATATTATTTATCTACTCTTTGAAGAGAGTTATACTTTTATTGTAAAAATTATCTTTGTTCTTGTATTGTGGTGAGAGTGAGATGATTATGGTAAAGGATAATAGCTTATAATTGAGAGACCTTTTGTTGTGTGTTATCAAGAGTTGAAGGAAGTTACCTTGGTGGAGGTTGTTCATCAAGAAGAACCCTTGGCTGGGGTTATATACAAGAGATGAAGGAAGTTGGGCCTTGGTGAGGTTGTTCATCAAGAAGAACTCTTGGTGTGGAGTTATCAAGAGTTGAAGGAAGTTGCCTTAGTGAGGTTGTTCATCAAGAAGAACTCTTGGTGTGGTGTTACAAGAGTTGGAAGAAAAAGTCTTGGTGAGGTGGTTCATCAAGCAAGTTGTAAAGAATTCTACAACTTAGTGGAAAGCCTAGCTTGTGGAGCTAGGAGCCGTGGACGTAGGCAAAGTTTGTCGAACCACGTACATCGAGGTGCATAGTTTGCAATTCTTATCACCTATCCTTTTACATTTGACTGCACTTGTGGATTGTTCGTTTCTTTATTTCTATTCTCCTGATTGCATTCTATTTTCATCTTCTTCACCTTTATTCTCAAAAGAAAGAGTAAACTAATTTTGATCTTTCAAGAAAAGTTTTACAAATCCGTTTTGATAAATAAAAACCCAATTCACCCCCCCTCTTGGGTTGCCATACCTGTGTCAACAAGTGGTATCAGAGCAAGGTTGCTCAATTTTTTAAATCTTAATCGATTTTTGAGCTATGGCCACTTTTAATTCAACTTCATATGTTGAGGGACTTTCTATCTCTAGACCTCCATTTTTTAATGGAAGTGATTACTCTTATTGGAAAACTAGAATGAGTATTTTCTTAAAATCGTTTGATTATGATTTGTGGTCTATTGTTTTGGAAGGACCTTTTGTTCCTACCAAAATTGAAAATGGGGAATGCATGCTTAAAGAACCTAAGGAGTTTAGTGAAGATGATAAAAAGAAATTGAGTTTGAATGCTAAAGCTATGAATGTGTTGTATTGTGCTCTAGATAGAAATGAGTTTAATAGGAATATACACTGGTTTCTACTGCACAAGAAATATGGCACACACTTGAAGTAAAATCTACTGAAGGAATAGTCAAGTTAAGAATCCAAAAAAATAGTATTGCTAGTTCATAGTTATGAGCTTTTTAAGATGAAATCGAATGAATCAATTTATGAAATGTTTACTAGATTTACGGATATTATTAATAGTTTGAAATCTCTTGGTAAATCTTATTCTAATGTTGAAATGGTGAGAAAGATTCTTAGGTGTCTACCAAAATCTTGGGAGCAAAAGGTGACGGCAATTCAAGAAGCAAAGGACCTCACCAAACTACCATTAGAAGAACTTATGGGTTCTCTCATGACTCATGAAATCACCTTGAAGGAGAATGAAGAAGATTTCAAGAAAAAGAAAATATCGCTTTCAAATCTTCAACAAAAGAAGATGATGAGTCCGACGATGAAGGAGATGATGAAGATCTTGCATTCATCACAAGAAAGCTAAAAAAAGACGATTGAAGGAAAACAAGATTCAAGAAGAAAACATCAGAAAGGGGAGTACAAAGGGCAAAGCTCAAAGCAAGATAAGAAAAAGAATCAAGTCATTTGCATGAGTGCAAGAAAAACCCCAGACATGTAAAGAGGATTGCCTACTGCAAGAGTCCAAAAACCAAGAAATCTAAAAGCAATGGAAAGCACAAATGGGATGATAGTGAAGCTAGCTCCACCGAAGAAGAAGATTGCGAAGTGGCAAACATGTGCTTCATGGCTTTAAGTGAAGATGAGGTAAGTGTTCTAAACTATGATCCTAAACCTTCATATGATGAATTACTTGAAGCATTCCAAAATTTACATGTGCAAGTTGATAAGCAAAATTCAAAAATTAATGCTTTCAAAAAGAAATCAAAAATCATGTTATCTCAATTAGAA